>BSBK01000260.1:1300000-1302500 GCA_027943335.1 Chamaecyparis obtusa
TATATATATATATATATATATATTATATATATATATATATATATAGACGTGCATCTATGTATACAGGTGCATAAATGCTCAAACCAGAAAGAAAAAATGAAAAAACACAAGGGCACCGAGAGGGAACACACGAAGAGAGAAAGGAAAGAAGGAAGAGCAAGGGATTGAATGTGTGTGCGAGATGGTAGGAATAAGGTGTCTCAACCTTGGATAATTCCTATTCTTATTATTTGTTTTGTAAAATGTATTTCTTGCAAATAATGTTGATGTGTAAGCATTTTGAATTGTGTGTAAGGAGATCATGGCTAAAACGGTTATGACGGATTCCTATGACACGTAAGAGCTATGTCAAGAAGATTCAATGACAGGTGAAGACATGTGGCAACTGATAAATTTGAGTACTGTACACTCTTCCCCAATCGTGGGGTTCAGGGCATTGCCCCGAAAAAAATTTTGGGGTTCCTATTTTCTCAGAGAATGGTAAAACCCTAATATCAGTTATCTTTGGGAGTAGCCCTAAAAAGTGAAGCACATGATATAAGCTTTTTTAGGGTTGCGAAGAGATATGATGCGAGTGTATTGTTGGAACATTTTATGCTGTCGTGATTTGTCTTCAAGGGTTTAGAAATCTTCTGAAAGAACTTGCATTGCAAGTGTATTGTAAGCTGTAATAGTTTTGATCAATACATTGTGCAGGTTTTGGAGTGCTGGGGTTTTTACCGAAAGGTTTCCCCAGGGTATATCATTGTGTCATTCTCTATTTTTCTGTATGCATGGTATGTGGCTGCAATATCTTTGTTAAAGTAGTTAGCGAATCTAAAATTGTAAGGATTTATAAGAATTTGCACAATACTCTCCTATAGAGATTAGCATAGGAAGCTGTTTCCGCACCTGAGTTTCCTTACACAAGAGAGTGCCAAAAAAAGCAAGAAGGAAAAAAAAATCCAAGATGAAGAGAATAGGTAGAAAGAGACAACAACCAACAAGGACAAAACCCCTAGAGAAGCCCAAGGGGCCTACAAGGAGACAACGGGGAAGGAACCAGAACACAAGAGAAACAACGGGCAGGACCGCGAGCGGAGAGGAGGGAGGGAGGAATCAAGGGTGATGGTGGCTATCAAGCATGCCTAATAGGGGTTGCCACGAAAGGCTCAAAGACCACCCATCATCACAGTTGAGGTTGATGGGATGGTAGTGAATTTCAACGGTCTCCTTGAGCTTTCTCTTGAAATAGTTGTCCTCCTTGGAGAGAATTTGCGTGCTATCCAAACAAATATGATGTTTGGTAGAGGAAGAGTGCTCAGCTAGAGCAGATTTGTTTACCCTATCATGCTCAATGTCCGCACAATGCTCGCGAATTTTGGTGTGGAAAGAGCAGCCCATTTCACCTATATAGGGGGTTCCACAAGAGCACGAAATCATATAGACTCTAGATCCTAGAAACGGGTCTTTGGATTCCTTAAGAGGGGTAACATGATTCCTTAACCGAGAAAGGGGTTTGAAGGAGACACGGAGGCCCTTTCTAGTTAAGATTTTGGAAATTTTTTGGGAGATGTTGTCCACAAAAGGAAGGGAAGCAAACACAGGAGGTTTGGATAGGGAAGGTTGACGAATGGCGTTGGCGAGAAAGAAGGTCTTGGCTTGGTTAAGAGCTTGGAAATTTGCTTGTGAGAGTACCTGTTCAACTTGAAGACCTAGCGAAGATGGGTAAGCTCTTGGTTTAGGTAGTCATCATCGCAAATTCTATGGGCTCTAAGGGCAAGGGTCTTGAGGATGCCAACTTTTTGGCTAGGGTGGTGCTCGGATGACGAGTGGAGGTATAAGTCAGTGTGGGTAGCTTTGCGATACACATGTCAACCTAATGAACCATCCAACTTCTTGATGAGAAGAACATCAAGGAAAGGTAATTGGTTGTCCGACTCTAGCTCCTTAGTGAAGGAAATGTTGGGAGCTAAGTTGTTGATGTGCTTGTGAAACTCTTCGAGTTTGTCACGGCCATGTGGCCAACAAACATTGGTGTCATCAACATATCGTTTCCACCATTTGGGTTTGAGGGGAAAGGAGTGGAGGGCCATCTCCTCAAAATTCTCCATATAGAGATTTGCTATGACGAGGGAGAGGGGGGAGCCCATAGCCACCCCATCAACCTGCTCATAAATGACATTTTGGAAGGAGAAGAAAGTGGATCTAAGACATAACTCTACCAAATCAGCGATCTCATCCCCAATCTTACGCCTGACGATTTGAATAGAGTCAGGAATGGGAACCTTGGTGAAAAGGGAGACCACATCAAAATTGGCCAAGAATATCACCGTGCTCTAACCTCGCATCCTTAATAAATTGGACAAAATGGTTGGAATCTTTGACAAAAGAGTTGGAATGGCCAACCAAGGGCGAGATAATCTTTGCAAGATGAGAGGATAAGAAATAAGTTGGTGATCCAATGGTGTCCACAATGGGTCTCAATGAAATGCCCTCTTTGTGAATTTTTGGAACCCCA